>CM031586.1:8287620-8304670 GCA_018467065.1 Ephestia elutella
AGGGCGCTGAAACAACAGTGTTACATGAACATACCATTCAGGTAATACTATCTGCTATAGTATCTCGGATGGAACGCATACGAGTACTTAGTTTAAAGGCAAAAGTGATGCAAAACTCAATTGAAAGCCACCCAGTCTACAATATCTCTTCAGTTTGGGTTGCGGTAAATAAATTGATAGAAAAGTTGCTAAATCATTGTATGAAGAAGATCAAAGAATGAATAGAAAATGTATTGATTTCTAAATATAATTAAGTTTTGGCATCTTCTTTAGTTTTTATAATAAATTGAAATTTTAAAAGATTTTTTGTTATAATTTATTTTATTTACCTTCGGCATCAGTCTGCAGTACCAAAGAGGTGCCAATGATCGGCTTAACTTCATGAAGTTTCGCGTAATAGTTTGTGGTGTGTAAAGTCACTGTGTAATTGGTAAAAGGTTTCAAATCATTGATCGCCACTTGAGAGCTGGTCGTAGATATGTACGAACAAGTTTCCTTTGTACACACTCCGGAGTCGGCCGATGATTGCTTACGGTACAATATCGTGTATTCCGCAGCTGCCATTTCGTATTCTAAATGGGAACAATGCTTGGGTTTACCAACAAAAGGTAATTTTAAAGTAATACTGTTCGCGGAATGAGACAATACTTTCGGGCGGAGGTCGTGAGCGTGTGGAAACAAGCATTGTCGAGGAGGATACGGCTGATTAGCCGGGTCTAAAGCCATTATCTTATACCCGTAAGAAGTTTTGACCTGTTCCACTTTATTCTTTTTATGTTTAGTCGTGTAAAATATCTCTTTCTCTGTAGAATTGAACCAGTAAACGTATTTGCTGTCGACCGTAATGGACATTGGGGTGAATCCATATTTTTTCTTATCGGTTGCTACCACAACGATTCTACATTTGCACCCGGCCATATCCGCGGCTACGATGTGATGTTGCCACGGGTCCACCCAGTAGATCTCGTAAGATTTCTTGGTCATGTCAATAGTAAATGGCGGGGCGATATGGGGATTTTCCGGACAGTTACAGTCGTCTTGGCCCGAAGTGTTGTTGAAGAAAGTTCTTATATTGGAACCATTTATTCTTGACGTCATCAGAATTCCCATGCCTGGATGTTTGCTTTCTTCGTACCAGAAAATAGACCTAAAATAAATAGAAAAATAGTTTTAGCAGTTTACCTATAAATTTGTCAGTTAAATGAGTCAGTTCAGTAAATGTTACCTCTGCAATGGTGAGACTTGCAAGCTGTAAATCCTTTGTTTCCTAGCGAAGAGACGCGTGATATTGGGGCGAGTGCTGGGAATGCCCAGGTCTGTCCTGTACACCACCACTTCAGTTGTTTCCATCTGCGCCCAGTATACGGAGCGACCCACCCAATCTACCGCGATGGTGGTTGCTTTTGAGTTTATCGATGTCAACTGTAGGAAAAAAATGTATATTACTTAGTTTTAACATGGCTTGCAGAATTGTTAAAAAAAAGTTAAAGAAAATGACATATGTATACCTTGTAATGCCCACTGCTATTGATTCTAGACGAGAATATTTCGTCCAAATCATTGACCCAGTAGACAATATTTTCCTCAATGGTAACACCGAAATCGATTGGTATCCCCATGCTTTTTGGTATCGTCTCGACGTCATTCGAGTCCAAGTCTATGATTTTTATAGATTCTTGTGAGGAGATCATGACTCTGGGTACGGGGTTAATTTCGTCTGATGAAGCTGAGACTACTTCGGAGTATGGACCGAAACCTGCGTCGGTGTAAGCTCGAACCTATGTACAAACGATTAAAAATTAGTGATCTATGCAATTACATAAAGGTAGAGCTAATTGAAACAAAGTAAAAAAGCAGAATTTAATGTAACAATCAAATTTGTTTAATTTCCTGCACATACCTATCGAAAGAATCCAATACGAACAAAACGTATAGCCATCTTTTTATTTATTTATTAAAACTTTATGGTACACAAAGTATGGTACGTAATAGGTGGACTTAGTAATTTCAACAGTCAAACCTATGAGATGAACAGAGAGTTCTTGTGTGTCATATATTTAAATTTATTTTAATAGTTAGAGTATCTAGAGCTGTTCTTTCTTTTTTTCCCTATATCCCACCGTTGGAGCAAAGGGCAGTCACGAAGTTTCTCGATCTCGATCTGTCCACTGTCTGACAGCATATATCCCTGTAATTCTAGGCTGACCTGGAAGTAGTACGTGTTGTGCGCCGCCAGCTGCCGCAGCAGCAGCTGCGTGCGCGCGACCGGCAGCCGAGCGTCCGCGCAGGCGGAGGGTCGGCCGCCCGCCGCCCAGCACGCCGCCTCGTAGCCCAGCACCTGCCCGTTGGAGATAGATCTGTACATCCCTGTCATACAAGGCTGACCTGGAAGTAGTACGTGTTGTGCGCCGCCAGCTGCCGCAGCAGCAGCTGCGTGCGCGCGACCGGCAGCCGAGCGTCCGCGCAGGCGGAGGGTCGGCCGCCCGCCGCCCAGCACGCCGCCTCGTAGCCCAGCACCTGCCCGTTGGAGATAGATCTGTACATCCCTGTCATACAAGGCTGACCTGGAAGTAGTACGTGTTGTGCGCCGCCAGCTGCCGCAGCAGCAGCTGCGTGCGCGCGACCGGCAGCCGAGCGTCCGCGCAGGCGGAGGGTCGGCCGCCCGCCGCCCAGCACGCCGCCTCGTAGCCCAGCACCTGCCCGTTGGAGATAGATCTGTACATCCCTGTCATACAAGGCTGACCTGGAAGTAGTACGTGTTGTGCGCCGCCAGCTGCCGCAGCAGCAGCTGCGTGCGCGCGACCGGCAGCCGAGCGTCCGCGCAGGCGGAGGGTCGGCCGCCCGCCGCCCAGCACGCCGCCTCGTAGCCCAGCACCTGCCCGTTGGAGATAGATCTGTACATCCCTGTCATACAAGGCTGACCTGGAAGTAGTACGTGTTGTGCGCCGCCAGCTGCCGCAGCAGCAGCTGCGTGCGCGCGACCGGCAGCCGAGCGTCCGCGCAGGCGGAGGGTCGGCCGCCCGCCGCCCAGCACGCCGCCTCGTAGCCCAGCACCTGCCCGTTGGAGATAGATCTGTACATCCCTGTCATACAAGGCTGACCTGGAAGTAGTACGTGTTGTGCGCCGCCAGCTGCCGCAGCAGCAGCTGCGTGCGCGCGACCGGCAGCCGAGCGTCCGCGCAGGCGGAGGGTCGGCCGCCCGCCGCCCAGCACGCCGCCTCGTAGCCCAGCACCTGCCCGTTGGAGATAGATCTGTACATCCCTGTCATACAAGGCTGACCTGGAAGTAGTACGTGTTGTGCGCCGCCAGCTGCCGCAGCAGCAGCTGCGTGCGCGCGACCGGCAGCCGAGCGTCCGCGCAGGCGGAGGGTCGGCCGCCCGCCGCCCAGCACGCCGCCTCGTAGCCCAGCACCTGCCCGTTGGAGATAGATCTGTACATCCCTGTCATACAAGGCTGACCTGGAAGTAGTACGTGTTGTGCGCCGCCAGCTGCCGCAGCAGCAGCTGCGTGCGCGCGACCGGCAGCCGAGCGTCCGCGCAGGCGGAGGGTCGGCCGCCCGCCGCCCAGCACGCCGCCTCGTAGCCCAGCACCTGCCCGTTGGAGATAGATCTGTACATCCCTGTCATACAAGGCTGACCTGGAAGTAGTACGTGTTGTGCGCCGCCAGCTGCCGCAGCAGCAGCTGCGTGCGCGCGACCGGCAGCCGAGCGTCCGCGCAGGCGGAGGGTCGGCCGCCCGCCGCCCAGCACGCCGCCTCGTAGCCCAGCACCTGCCCGTTGGAGATAGATCTGTACATCCCTGTCATACAAGGCTGACCTGGAAGTAGTACGTGTTGTGCGCCGCCAGCTGCCGCAGCAGCAGCTGCGTGCGCGCGACCGGCAGCCGAGCGTCCGCGCAGGCGGAGGGTCGGCCGCCCGCCGCCCAGCACGCCGCCTCGTAGCCCAGCACCTGCCCGTTGGAGATAGATCTGTACATCCCTGTCATACAAGGCTGACCTGGAAGTAGTACGTGTTGTGCGCCGCCAGCTGCCGCAGCAGCAGCTGCGTGCGCGCGACCGGCAGCCGAGCGTCCGCGCAGGCGGAGGGTCGGCCGCCCGCCGCCCAGCACGCCGCCTCGTAGCCCAGCACCTGCCCGTTGGAGATAGATCTGTACATCCCTGTCATACAAGGCTGACCTGGAAGTAGTACGTGTTGTGCGCCGCCAGCTGCCGCAGCAGCAGCTGCGTGCGCGCGACCGGCAGCCGAGCGTCCGCGCAGGCGGAGGGTCGGCCGCCCGCCGCCCAGCACGCCGCCTCGTAGCCCAGCACCTGCCCGTTGGAGATAGATCTGTACATCCCTGTCATACAAGGCTGACCTGGAAGTAGTACGTGTTGTGCGCCGCCAGCTGCCGCAGCAGCAGCTGCGTGCGCGCGACCGGCAGCCGAGCGTCCGCGCAGGCGGAGGGTCGGCCGCCCGCCGCCCAGCACGCCGCCTCGTAGCCCAGCACCTGCCCGTTGGAGATAGATCTGTACATCCCTGTCATACAAGGCTGACCTGGAAGTAGTACGTGTTGTGCGCCGCCAGCTGCCGCAGCAGCAGCTGCGTGCGCGCGACCGGCAGCCGAGCGTCCGCGCAGGCGGAGGGTCGGCCGCCCGCCGCCCAGCACGCCGCCTCGTAGCCCAGCACCTGCCCGTTGGAGATAGATCTGTACATCCCTGTCATACAAGGCTGACCTGGAAGTAGTACGTGTTGTGCGCCGCCAGCTGCCGCAGCAGCAGCTGCGTGCGCGCGACCGGCAGCCGAGCGTCCGCGCAGGCGGAGGGTCGGCCGCCCGCCGCCCAGCACGCCGCCTCGTAGCCCAGCACCTGCCCGTTGGAGATAGATCTGTACATCCCTGTCATACAAGGCTGACCTGGAAGTAGTACGTGTTGTGCGCCGCCAGCTGCCGCAGCAGCAGCTGCGTGCGCGCGACCGGCAGCCGAGCGTCCGCGCAGGCGGAGGGTCGGCCGCCCGCCGCCCAGCACGCCGCCTCGTAGCCCAGCACCTGCCCGTTGGAGATAGATCTGTACATCCCTGTCATACAAGGCTGACCTGGAAGTAGTACGTGTTGTGCGCCGCCAGCTGCCGCAGCAGCAGCTGCGTGCGCGCGACCGGCAGCCGAGCGTCCGCGCAGGCGGAGGGTCGGCCGCCCGCCGCCCAGCACGCCGCCTCGTAGCCCAGCACCTGCCCGTTGGAGATAGATCTGTACATCCCTGTCATACAAGGCTGACCTGGAAGTAGTACGTGTTGTGCGCCGCCAGCTGCCGCAGCAGCAGCTGCGTGCGCGCGACCGGCAGCCGAGCGTCCGCGCAGGCGGAGGGTCGGCCGCCCGCCGCCCAGCACGCCGCCTCGTAGCCCAGCACCTGCCCGTTGGAGATAGATCTGTACATCCCTGTCATACAAGGCTGACCTGGAAGTAGTACGTGTTGTGCGCCGCCAGCTGCCGCAGCAGCAGCTGCGTGCGCGCGACCGGCAGCCGAGCGTCCGCGCAGGCGGAGGGTCGGCCGCCCGCCGCCCAGCACGCCGCCTCGTAGCCCAGCACCTGCCCGTTGGAGATAGATCTGTACATCCCTGTCATACAAGGCTGACCTGGAAGTAGTACGTGTTGTGCGCCGCCAGCTGCCGCAGCAGCAGCTGCGTGCGCGCGACCGGCAGCCGAGCGTCCGCGCAGGCGGAGGGTCGGCCGCCCGCCGCCCAGCACGCCGCCTCGTAGCCCAGCACCTGCCCGTTGGAGATAGATCTGTACATCCCTGTCATACAAGGCTGACCTGGAAGTAGTACGTGTTGTGCGCCGCCAGCTGCCGCAGCAGCAGCTGCGTGCGCGCGACCGGCAGCCGAGCGTCCGCGCAGGCGGAGGGTCGGCCGCCCGCCGCCCAGCACGCCGCCTCGTAGCCCAGCACCTGCCCGTTGGAGATAGATCTGTACATCCCTGTCATACAAGGCTGACCTGGAAGTAGTACGTGTTGTGCGCCGCCAGCTGCCGCAGCAGCAGCTGCGTGCGCGCGACCGGCAGCCGAGCGTCCGCGCAGGCGGAGGGTCGGCCGCCCGCCGCCCAGCACGCCGCCTCGTAGCCCAGCACCTGCCCGTTGGAGATAGATCTGTACATCCCTGTCATACAAGGCTGACCTGGAAGTAGTACGTGTTGTGCGCCGCCAGCTGCCGCAGCAGCAGCTGCGTGCGCGCGACCGGCAGCCGAGCGTCCGCGCAGGCGGAGGGTCGGCCGCCCGCCGCCCAGCACGCCGCCTCGTAGCCCAGCACCTGCCCGTTGGAGATAGATCTGTACATCCCTGTCATACAAGGCTGACCTGGAAGTAGTACGTGTTGTGCGCCGCCAGCTGCCGCAGCAGCAGCTGCGTGCGCGCGACCGGCAGCCGAGCGTCCGCGCAGGCGGAGGGTCGGCCGCCCGCCGCCCAGCACGCCGCCTCGTAGCCCAGCACCTGCCCGTTGGAGATAGATCTGTACATCCCTGTCATACAAGGCTGACCTGGAAGTAGTACGTGTTGTGCGCCGCCAGCTGCCGCAGCAGCAGCTGCGTGCGCGCGACCGGCAGCCGAGCGTCCGCGCAGGCGGAGGGTCGGCCGCCCGCCGCCCAGCACGCCGCCTCGTAGCCCAGCACCTGCCCGTTGGAGATAGATCTGTACATCCCTGTCATACAAGGCTGACCTGGAAGTAGTACGTGTTGTGCGCCGCCAGCTGCCGCAGCAGCAGCTGCGTGCGCGCGACCGGCAGCCGAGCGTCCGCGCAGGCGGAGGGTCGGCCGCCCGCCGCCCAGCACGCCGCCTCGTAGCCCAGCACCTGCCCGTTGGAGATAGATCTGTACATCCCTGTCATACAAGGCTGACCTGGAAGTAGTACGTGTTGTGCGCCGCCAGCTGCCGCAGCAGCAGCTGCGTGCGCGCGACCGGCAGCCGAGCGTCCGCGCAGGCGGAGGGTCGGCCGCCCGCCGCCCAGCACGCCGCCTCGTAGCCCAGCACCTGCCCGTTGGAGATAGATCTGTACATCCCTGTCATACAAGGCTGACCTGGAAGTAGTACGTGTTGTGCGCCGCCAGCTGCCGCAGCAGCAGCTGCGTGCGCGCGACCGGCAGCCGAGCGTCCGCGCAGGCGGAGGGTCGGCCGCCCGCCGCCCAGCACGCCGCCTCGTAGCCCAGCACCTGCCCGTTGGAGATAGATCTGTACATCCCTGTCATACAAGGCTGACCTGGAAGTAGTACGTGTTGTGCGCCGCCAGCTGCCGCAGCAGCAGCTGCGTGCGCGCGACCGGCAGCCGAGCGTCCGCGCAGGCGGAGGGTCGGCCGCCCGCCGCCCAGCACGCCGCCTCGTAGCCCAGCACCTGCCCGTTGGAGATAGATCTGTACATCCCTGTCATACAAGGCTGACCTGGAAGTAGTACGTGTTGTGCGCCGCCAGCTGCCGCAGCAGCAGCTGCGTGCGCGCGACCGGCAGCCGAGCGTCCGCGCAGGCGGAGGGTCGGCCGCCCGCCGCCCAGCACGCCGCCTCGTAGCCCAGCACCTGCCCGTTGGAGATAGATCTGTACATCCCTGTCATACAAGGCTGACCTGGAAGTAGTACGTGTTGTGCGCCGCCAGCTGCCGCAGCAGCAGCTGCGTGCGCGCGACCGGCAGCCGAGCGTCCGCGCAGGCGGAGGGTCGGCCGCCCGCCGCCCAGCACGCCGCCTCGTAGCCCAGCACCTGCCCGTTGGAGATAGATCTGTACATCCCTGTCATACAAGGCTGACCTGGAAGTAGTACGTGTTGTGCGCCGCCAGCTGCCGCAGCAGCAGCTGCGTGCGCGCGACCGGCAGCCGAGCGTCCGCGCAGGCGGAGGGTCGGCCGCCCGCCGCCCAGCACGCCGCCTCGTAGCCCAGCACCTGCCCGTTGGAGATAGATCTGTACATCCCTGTCATACAAGGCTGACCTGGAAGTAGTACGTGTTGTGCGCCGCCAGCTGCCGCAGCAGCAGCTGCGTGCGCGCGACCGGCAGCCGAGCGTCCGCGCAGGCGGAGGGTCGGCCGCCCGCCGCCCAGCACGCCGCCTCGTAGCCCAGCACCTGCCCGTTGGAGATAGATCTGTACATCCCTGTCATACAAGGCTGACCTGGAAGTAGTACGTGTTGTGCGCCGCCAGCTGCCGCAGCAGCAGCTGCGTGCGCGCGACCGGCAGCCGAGCGTCCGCGCAGGCGGAGGGTCGGCCGCCCGCCGCCCAGCACGCCGCCTCGTAGCCCAGCACCTGCCCGTTGGAGATAGATCTGTACATCCCTGTCATACAAGGCTGACCTGGAAGTAGTACGTGTTGTGCGCCGCCAGCTGCCGCAGCAGCAGCTGCGTGCGCGCGACCGGCAGCCGAGCGTCCGCGCAGGCGGAGGGTCGGCCGCCCGCCGCCCAGCACGCCGCCTCGTAGCCCAGCACCTGCCCGTTGGAGATAGATCTGTACATCCCTGTCATACAAGGCTGACCTGGAAGTAGTACGTGTTGTGCGCCGCCAGCTGCCGCAGCAGCAGCTGCGTGCGCGCGACCGGCAGCCGAGCGTCCGCGCAGGCGGAGGGTCGGCCGCCCGCCGCCCAGCACGCCGCCTCGTAGCCCAGCACCTGCCCGTTGGAGATAGATCTGTACATCCCTGTCATACAAGGCTGACCTGGAAGTAGTACGTGTTGTGCGCCGCCAGCTGCCGCAGCAGCAGCTGCGTGCGCGCGACCGGCAGCCGAGCGTCCGCGCAGGCGGAGGGTCGGCCGCCCGCCGCCCAGCACGCCGCCTCGTAGCCCAGCACCTGCCCGTTGGAGATAGATCTGTACATCCCTGTCATACAAGGCTGACCTGGAAGTAGTACGTGTTGTGCGCCGCCAGCTGCCGCAGCAGCAGCTGCGTGCGCGCGACCGGCAGCCGAGCGTCCGCGCAGGCGGAGGGTCGGCCGCCCGCCGCCCAGCACGCCGCCTCGTAGCCCAGCACCTGCCCGTTGGAGATAGATCTGTACATCCCTGTCATACAAGGCTGACCTGGAAGTAGTACGTGTTGTGCGCCGCCAGCTGCCGCAGCAGCAGCTGCGTGCGCGCGACCGGCAGCCGAGCGTCCGCGCAGGCGGAGGGTCGGCCGCCCGCCGCCCAGCACGCCGCCTCGTAGCCCAGCACCTGCCCGTTGGAGATAGATCTGTACATCCCTGTCATACAAGGCTGACCTGGAAGTAGTACGTGTTGTGCGCCGCCAGCTGCCGCAGCAGCAGCTGCGTGCGCGCGACCGGCAGCCGAGCGTCCGCGCAGGCGGAGGGTCGGCCGCCCGCCGCCCAGCACGCCGCCTCGTAGCCCAGCACCTGCCCGTTGGAGATAGATCTGTACATCCCTGTCATACAAGGCTGACCTGGAAGTAGTACGTGTTGTGCGCCGCCAGCTGCCGCAGCAGCAGCTGCGTGCGCGCGACCGGCAGCCGAGCGTCCGCGCAGGCGGAGGGTCGGCCGCCCGCCGCCCAGCACGCCGCCTCGTAGCCCAGCACCTGCCCGTTGGCCGCGCCCGGCGCCTCCCATCGGAACAGCGCCATTGGGGATCCGTCGCTGGATTACATGTTTTACGTCAGAATTACAGTCTTTTAGACAGTCAAGAGTCGTTAGACTCGAAGGCCACGTTTAGTTGGATCGTGGGCTTATTGGTGGAATGGAGATATAGTTATTAGGTTGTTAGTCCAACCCAGATGATCCGCTTGCTCGTGAGCCGCCCTATCCTAACTAATATTAAAAATGCGAAAGCGAGTTTGTTTGTTTATTGTTTGTTACATCTTCACGCTTTATCTGCTAAACCAATCTTCCTAAAACTTCGCATACACATAATTAAAAGTACTGAGAAGGACATAGGCTACTATACATCCCGGGAAAACAGCTCTGTTCCCTTGGGAAATCACGCGGGCAAAAGCTAGTGTTATATTGAATAAAATATGACCTCGGAAGACGTGGTTACCTGCGCGTGCGCTGCACATAGACCCTAGGCCGGCGCGGCGCGGAGGGCACGTGCGGCGGCGAGCGGCGTCGCGCGCGCGCCGGCGCACCGCCCCCCCACGCCGTGTGCGCGCGCACCACCACCTCCACCGCGGTGTACGGTGCCACGGACGAGGACACCTCTATCCACGGCTCGTCCACCGTCCTCTGGAATGCAATGATCCATAGAGTGGACTTGACAAAATAAACTTGATTTTCGAAAAAATATATCATTTTTTTATTTATCTTATTCGCAAACTGGCTGTACAACACACAAGTTCATAAAAATACATGTAAGAGCATCCAAGTTGTCAGCCTTCTTGGAGCGAACACAGCATGCACATTGATATACTGCTCACATAATTATAATTTAGGTCCATTCTTTGGGAACAAGAAATTACATTTTCTCATTAACTGAGACAATGAATTAAGAGTGGGTGGTCCTTAGAGCAAAATGTCCACGTGCCATGAATTATAATTTGTAGTCAACTAATAATCAATATTATTATATATCAAAACTTTTTATAAGTATTAAAAAAGTCTATTTTTAAATATTATTTTTTATATATTAATTACTTCATTTAAACTTTACTTTGGTATGATCATATTTTTAACAATAAAGATTCTTTGACTGTAGCGGACTGTCAGAAATGTATGAAGGTCTGGTTGTTGATATCTCCCAAATAAAAGGACTATTTAGAAAATAACAAATTATTATTAGGCAAAGACAAAGAGATCGTACGGAAGTAAGAATGCAAGTAAAGCGACGCGAAGTAAAGCTCGTCGCTTTCGGCTATCATCGGCTCATTGGTAGTGGTGGGATCCGCCGGCCGCCAAGTAATGGGTTCAAGCTTGTACATACTGCCACCCGTTGAAGAGTTTGCTCTTCAAGCATTTATTGGAAGAGGACATAAACGCGTGTATGCCCATCTGAGTGTCCCTTTCTTGGTAAGTTCATCAGCGACGCGTGCCACACCATCGCTGCCGACGTGAAGATTTGTGATCCGCCCCAAGAGCCAGTGGAGCGGGAGAAGATCCTTTTCTTGGACAAGAACCAGCTGCCCCAGTGTGAGCTCGCCTGAGGAATGGAGCCACTTCTGCTTCTGCTGGAGTAGAGATATATATTCATGTGAGAAGCGGGACCAGAAATGTTGCCTCAGTGTTTCGATGCGTTCGTGCCTTTGAAGACAATTTATGTTCTTCTCAGATGTCTGGGCCTGAGGCACAGATAGCAGTGGCCGTCCAATCAGAAAATGTGATGGGGTAAGGCATGTTAAGTCTGATGGATCTGATGAAAGGGACGTGAATTCAATATAGCCTCGATTTAGATTAAACAAGTACACATCTCCTCGTATGTTAGATGCGTTAGACCTAAGACTCTTCTCAAATGATGTTTTACGGACTTTACCGAGGCCTCCCAAAGGCCTCCAAAGTTAGGCGAATAAGGCGGAATTGGTTTGAAATCTATACCTGTTTCTGCAATGTCAATCTCAGACTCTAAGTTCCCTAAAAGATTGGAGAGTTCATTAAAAGCCCCGACAAATGAAGTGCCATTATCAGAGTATATGGTCTGTGGTTTTCCTCGCCGAGATATGAATCGATAAAGCGCTGCAAGGAACGCCTCCTTTGTAAGATCCGTGACCAGTTCCAGGTGAACTGCCTTCACTGAAAAGCATACAAATATGCAAATGTAAGATTTGTGTAAACGACACCCTCTGCCTTTTTGATTAGCTATCAACACTGGCCCGGCATAGTCTAAACCGGTTTTTAAAAATGGATACTCTAAGTGCAATCTATCGCTTGGCAAATTTCCCATTATGGGCTGAATAGGTTTAGCCGTCTATGGCAACGAATGCACATATGAACTATGTGTTTAGCAAGGTTTCTTCCGCCTAGAGGCCAATAAGCTTGTCTTATGGAAGCTAACAATAGCTGGGGGTGCGTGCAAAAGCCTTTTTGTGGTCTGACTCAAAAATAGATTTAGTGGTATGATGTTTTGAGTCTAAAATTATCGGATGCTTTATATCATACGAATAATATGAGTTATGAAGCCTTCCGCCTACGCGCAAGAGCTTGTCTTCATCGATAAAAGGAGATAAAGATATGAGCCTGTTCTTTTTATGTAAGGATTCACCGTTAATGAGTGTGCTGTATTCATCAGGAAACATTTCCTGCTGAACAAACCTAATTATAAAATAATGCGATGACTTAAGTTCTGATACTGATAGGTTATTTAATATTTTTTTATCTTTATTTTTACAATTATTTATAAATCTGTGTACATAGGCTATAATTCTTTTAAGTTTTGTGTAATTAGATATTTTGTGTATTAAATTATGGAATGAATTGTTTGTATTTTTATCTACGTTTGTGTTTATATGTAATATGTGTATAATTTCCTGTGTATTGACATTTTGGTTATTAGGTATTTCCGGAAATGTGATATGCTGACTGTGCAAAAAGGCAGGACCGGACCACCAGAGCTCTGACGCGCCAAGTGCGTCAGCCCTCACCCCCCGCGACACAAGGTCCGCTGGGTTTTGTTTTGACGGCACGTAACTCCACTTGTGACCAGCAGTACTGTCAAGAATCTCACCTATACGATTTCGTACAAAAGGCTTAAGTTTACTCAAAGGAGTGGAAAGCCAACCCAAAACTATTGTTGAATCGGTCCAGTAGTAACATTGAGCAACATTTAATGTTAGTGAGCTTAGTACTTTCTTGCAGAGTCTAGTACCTACCAGGGCCCCGCAAAGTTCCAACCTTGGAATAGTAGTGGGCTTAATCGGTGCAACTTTGTTTTTTGATGTAAGTAGACGTACACTGACTGACCCGTCACTACAGACACATCTTACATACACGCAGCTCCCGTAGAAACGTTCCGAAGCATCTGTAAATGTGTGTATCTCAATTGTAAGTGCATTGTCGCATAGTACCCAACGTGGAACATGTAAATTATTTAAGTGGGGGAGGGAATCCAAAAATGAAAGAAAATTTGTTTTAATATTGGGTGAGACTTCCTCATCCCAACTGCACTTGTCAATCCAGAGTTGTTGCATTATTGATTTTGCCTGAACAATGCATGGCCCTAAAATACCTAATGGATCGAAGACTTGGCTTATTAAAGATAAAATTAGACGTTTTGTAATAATTTTATTTGTACCAATATCAATAGAAAATACTAAATTATCGTTGACTGTGTCCCAATACAAGCCAAGCGTTTTGCTCGGTTCAGAACTATTTAAATTTAGGGTTTTCTTTGTTTCTCTTTTGTCGGTAGGTTGATTGTAATTAATTGATTGTAAAATTTCTTTACTATTTGATTGCCATTTTTGAAGTTTAAAATGAGCTGACTGTAAAACGCTGGTAACTTCGTTACATAGTTCGATTACCGAATCTATTGAGTCCCCACCAGTCAACCAATCATCAACATACCAATCTCTGGTCAAGGCACTTCTGGCTGAAGCAGAGGCGCATTGATCAGCAAGGGAGACAAGACACTTAGTGGCTAAGTACGGTGCTGATGCCGTACCGTACGTCACCGTATTTAATGTATAAGATTTTATAGGCTCATTTGTGTTAAATCTAAAAAGTATTTGTTGTAGCGAACGTTGTTTAGGTTCGACCAAAATACATCGATACATTTTCACTATGTCGCTCGCTACGACATATTTATGCTGTCTGTATCGTAACAAAATTGAAAAAGATCGTCCTGTACGACTGGACCTACCATCTGGATGTCATTGAACGATTTGCCAGAACTGGTGACGGCGGAAGCGTCATACACTACCCTTAGTTTCGTAGTTGTACTAGCTTCACGAATAACGCCGTGATGAGGTAAAAATAATTGATTCCCTGTTGAAATAAGGATGGGTTCTCGGTCATGTGGCCTAAGTCTATATATTCTTTTAAGAAACTATGATACTTATCTTTAAACTGAGGGTCGCGCTCGAATCTACGCTCTAAAGATAAAAGTCGGCGTTTGGCAAGATGATAAGAGTCACCTAAAACCGAAGGAGGTTCTTTTAGTGGTATTGTGACAACAAAATGACCATCATCGGCCCGCCTAGTATTTTGTATGAAATTTTGTTCACAGGAACGTTCTTCTTGTGAAAAATTATGTATAGATGGCACTGAATCCAATTCCCAAAAACGAGTTAATTGAACATCGTTGTTCTGAATGAAATGACATGATGACGTCATACTTTTATTGTATTTATTATGAAATAAGGTACCTGACATGAGCCAACCGAATTTGGATTCATGTAATTTCGGCTGATGCTTACCTAAGGAAATGACATTCATGGTTAAGACATCCCAAAATACTTCTGCGCCGACTAAGACGTCTATACAAGAAGGTATGTTAAAAGACGGGTCAGCCAGTTGTATGCCTTTGGGTAATGAAATGCTGTCTAAGTTAATGTGACTAGTAGGCAATGAATTTGTAATTTGAGGTAAAATGTAACATTGTATACTAGTATTGTATTTATTATATAAGGATTTGATTGTGAGATTGCATGACTCTGCACTAAAAGATACTTGACCATTGATGCCGGTCACAGTGGAGCCGCAGGTGCGTGTTACCAAGCCGAGTTTGTCGCACAGCGCCCGTGTCGCGAAGTTCGAGGTGCTGCCATTGTCGAGCAAAAGACGGGCGGTATGAAAGACCCCGTTTGCGCCTCGTACCTTCACCAACGCTGTGGAAAGTAAGACACAACGATTGCTGTCGTGGTGTGATGATGAAGCTCGCTCAATACTAGTGGATAAGGCCACGGCGGCTTCCACAGGTACGGGAGCTGACTGATCTGTGTTATGCTTATGTAATAAAGTGTTATGCTTTGACTTACAATATTTGCAATGTGTCAAAGTACATTTCTTACTGATATGACCGGGTCGTAAGCAATTATGACATACTTTGAACCCAGAAATCTTTGAAAGACGCTCATCAACGTTAAGATCCCTGAAAAGCTCACAAGAAAAAGAAAATGTGATTTTTTACACATTGGACAACATAAGACCTTTGAATGTGAATTATTGTCATTATTATTACTGTTGTTGTCTGAGGCTACTATAAAACTCTTAGAATTGTTGGTAAATGATGTTTGCTTACTATTATTGCTATACTTTGTGTTCTCCATTGTTTCTAGTAATTCTGATTTATTGTTTAAAAATTTAAGGAATTCTGATAAGGTAGGTAATCCATTTTTAATACCTTTTGACTCTTCCCAGTCGCGTGTAGTTCTGTAATCTAATTTAGAAGAAATTAAATAAATAATTAGAGTGTCCCAGTGGTCGGTTGGTTGACCTAAGTTGGCCAAAGCCCGTAAATTTTTATTAGTAACGTCAACAATATTACGGAGACCACTGGTCAATGATATATTATAATCCTCTTGTTTAAATAGTATATCATTGCCACTGGTTGTTTCTTTTTAAGACATTCCAAGTCAAACAACGCTTTAATGTGGTTATTCACTAGTAAACGTTCGTTGTCGAACCGTTCTGTTAACAATTGCCATGCTATCTTGTAATTATTTGAAGTAAACTCTAAACTTTGAATAACCAGTGAGGCAGTGCCCGATAAGGCGGCACGTAAATAATGGAATTTATTTATGTCACTGATATGGGAATTGTCATGCACTAAAGATAAATAGGTGTCTCTAAATTCGAGCCAGTGTTGATAGTTACCGTCAAAGCTAGGTAGGGTGATTTTTGGCAAACGCACAAAATCATGCTGAATTTGCCGTCCACTGTTGGAACTAGACACGGAACCTGAACGAGCGCGGCGCTCTGGAGACAGCTGGACCTCCTCGTTCTCAGATAACAGCGTACGAGCCACAGCAATCAGCTCGTAATATTGGCACTCCATTTGCTCCCGTTCTTCCAATGATTGTTTGGGATCCTCGACCAATACTTCCAACTCCGTCTGTAACGCGTCAAAGTAGGCATATAAGGGCTCAAATTTTTCAAGGCGACACTTTAATTCTGTTATTTGCACTGCACTTAATATTTTACAGCTTTTAGGCGCTGTTAAATAGTTGCTAAATATCGTGAATTTACCTTTCAATGCACTGCGTTTTTTAACTAATTCTTTAATTTTAGCTTCTGCCATGGTTATCTACGCGCTGCGAATAAGTATAAGATAAATTAACTGTTCTGTGTTGTGATGCAACGTAGGTATGCATGCGCTGAGTTAGCAATGAAACCTGTTCGAAGCGCGATGATAAACAAGCATCGGCCGGAATACAATAGATGCAGTAGATAAGTGCAAGTAAGTAGCTATAACGCGATGATGTTATTGCTACGTTCGGAAGATTTATTTTTGAATAGATGCAAATAAGATGGAATGAATTTATTGCATAGGTATCTAAGCAAAAAAATAACTGAATGTTTTGTATGAATGATTATAAGATGGTTTTTAATTTAATTGCGATAGTATCTAAATAGGCAAGATGTCTGTAAGAAGTGTATTTGAATAGTGCTATAGGACTAAGTAACTAGGTATTTGTTATATCCAAGCCAAGGCTATTCGAAAACACATAAGGGGGAAAAATGAAGAGGAAAGGAAGACAGATTGGAACGGACTCACTGTATCGTGCTATTCCCGTCTTCGAAGAGGCCTGGATACTGGAATTCCTGGAGTTTTGTCACAGGTGGACTTTGATCGACCTCTAATTGACCGCACGGCTTGTCCGAACGAAATGGCGTCTATCCAATTCCGACGTAGATGATCCTTGCATTCCAAAAAGAGACTCCTTGCGCCTTTAGCGGTTGAAGGACCAATTTGTAGCGGACTGTCAGAAATGTATGAAGGTCTGGTTGTTGATATCTCCCAAATAAAAGGACTATTTAGAAAATAACAAATGATTATTAGGCAAAGACAAAGAGATCGTACGGAAGTCAGAATGCAAGTAAAGCGACGCGAAGTAAAGCTCGTCGCTTTCGGCTATCATCGGCTCATTGGTAGTGGTGGGATCCGCCGGCCGCCAATCAATGGGTTCAAGCTTGTACATTGACAGTTAACTTTGTCTTTGCATTCGTTCTTTTGATGATTAGTTTGAAGAAAATACATACTGTCAC